>CM075823.1:25292847-25339225 GCA_037975025.1 Excoecaria agallocha
CCTTATCTCCATTTAATTAATTTATTTTGATTTAAATGCCATTAGGATTTAATACTCAATTAACTTAATTAATTCAAGATAATTAATTAATTGAAATTAATCCTATTGGGCCGAATTTATCTCTCTCATAGACCAAGGTCTAATAGCAATTTTAATACCCATTACATACATTAATTTGACTTTAAATAAAAGCCCAAATTAATGCCCAATCTTCAATTTAAATATTTTAGGCCCAATGCTTTGTGTGCGATCCTATAGGTCCATTTAATATTGGCAATGAATTAATGAATTAATTCAAAGGCTATATATATTCTCTAGCAAGATATTATAGCATTCCAAATTAAATGAAAATGCAAATAGCATTTAGTGACCTAATGCAATTTTGTATAGTCCCTTACCCTTAAATATCATAATTAATATAAGGCATGGAACTAGTTATCCTTATATATATTAATTCCTTTCTTGATATTCTAGTGACACTGAACTCTCAGATAAATAATGATTACTTATTATTTCATCTCGGTATGGCCATACACTTTTCAGTTCACTAATCAAGTGGTTAATGATATTTTCTCTCTTATTGAGAGGGGTAATCCCTTCACTTCTCTCATGCTCTCTAACATGAATCAATGCATACCCAAGTATGCCCATACTTGTCACCCTGTTACGAGCACGTTAGGTGTATGTTAAAGTACATAGTAATTCATAAAGAGTTTCATAGAGATTTTAGTTCTAAGAACTCCGATGCAAAACTTGCATATGAGAAACACTTATGACTTGTACCATGTAGTGTTCTCATGAACGGATCGAATCCAGATACCATGTTCTAAACATGTATCTATGATCTCTGATTGACACTCTTGTCCTTATGATCCATAAGACAGAACTCAACTTATCAGAGAGAGCATACTAGCCTTAATTCATTTGTTATTCCCATAACAATGACTGACTAGGGATATTTAGAATGAAGTCTCATTTGTTTTAAGGACTTACAACCATGTGCCTCACACATGATAACTTAAACTGAAACAACATTCTTGGATAGTTCTATTAATTGATATGCACAGGAATACAATAGATAAAATAAATGCCTCATTTATTAAATTAAATGCTTTATAACAATGTATTGGGGCTAGAGCTTACACTAACAATCTCCCACTAGCACTAGTCCCAATTGGGCATAGCCCTAAGACCGAATACTCTTAAATGAGCTTTGTGCATATTTGGACACAACTGTTTCATCAAAGGATCTGCTACATTGTCTTCACTTGCTATCTTGCTAACCTTGACGTCCTCATGATCAATGATTTCTCTGATCAGGTGGTACCTTCTGAGTATGTGTTTGGATTTCTGGTGTGAACGGGGCTCCTTGGCCTGTGCGATGGTCCTATTGTTGTCACATAAAATTTCTAATGGATCTAGGATGCTTGGGACCACTCCTAATCCAGAAATAAAATTTCTAATCCAAACAGCCTCTTTTGCATCCTCGCTTGCTGCAATATACTCAGATTCTGTAGGTTAGTCGACAACGGTCTCTTGCTTCGAGCTTCTCCAGCTGATAGCACCACCGTTCAAAACAAAAACAAAACCAGATTGCGATCTTAAATCCTGAGTGCTAGTTTGAAAAGAAGCATTGGCATAACCTTGTATGACGAGCTCTTCTTGACCACCATACACCAAGAAGTGATCCTTAGTCCTTCGCATGTACTTTAGAATCCTCTTTACAGCAGACCAGTGCTTCTCACTAGGGTCTTGCTAAAACCTACTGGTTATACTCAGTGCATGAGCAATATCCAATCTAGTACATAACATAGCGTACATGATAGAACCAATAGCAGATGCATATGGGATTTTACTCATGTTATCCCTTTCTTCTTTGATTTTAGGGCACTGTTCTTTAGTTAAAGGAACTCTCAAAGTCAAAGGTATGTACCTTTCTTTGAGTCTTCCATACTAAAACATTTTAGTACTTTGTATATGTACTTTTCTTAACTTAGTCCCAAAAGCCGATTCGATCTATCTCTATAAATCTGAATACCAAGTATTGTCTCGGCTTCACCTAAGTCTTTCATTGAGAAACACTTCCCCAGCCATTGCTTAACCTTTTGCAATGTTGGAATGTCATTCCCAATGAGAAGGATGTTGTCCACATATAGGACCAGAAATACTATTATGCTCCCACTAACCTTCTTGTACACACAAGACTCATCTTCGTTCTTGACGAAGTCAAATTCTTTGACTACCTCATCAAAATAAAGATTCCAACTTCGGGATGCTTACTTTAATCCATAAATGGATTTTTGAAGCTTGCAAACCTTCTTAGGATGCTTGGGATTGACAAAACCCTCAAGCTATGTCATATACACATCCTTAAGTAAATTTTCGTTGGGGAAAGCAGTTTTGACATTCATTTGCGATATCTCATAATCATGATATATAGCTATGGCAAGCAAGATCCTAATGGACTTGAGCATGACTATAGGTGAAAAGGTCTCATCATAGTCTAAACCATGAGTTTTTCGAAAACCTTTTGCTACTAGTCTACCTTTGTAGGTCTTATCAGCTTTGAGTTTAAATAGCCACTTGCATTCAATTACCTTAGCACCTTTCGATGGATCAACCAAGGTCCAAATCTAGTTATCGTACATTGATTGCATCTCGGATTTCATGGCTTCAAGCCAATTTTTTGAGTCTAGGCTCTCAATAGCTTTTCGGTAGGTAGTAGGACCCTCACGATCTACTAACTCAATAGTATCACTGTTGGTGATTAGAAATCCGTATCTCTCAATCTCCTGACGTACCCTACCAGACCTTCTAGGTTCTTGTGTAATGGGCTCTTGTTCCACAACTGGTTGTGAACTTGTTCCCATTTCTAACTCATTCTCTATAGGAGTTTGTGGCACTTGAATTTCTCCAAGTTCTACTTTACTCCCACTGTCTTTCTTGATAAGGAACTCCTTTTCCAAGAAAACAGCCTTGTGAGCAACAAACACTTTGTTCTCAGCTTGTGAGTAAAAATAGTATCCCTTTGTTTCTTTGGGATAACCCACAAATAAGCAGACAGTGGATTTGGACTCTAGTTTATTAGATGTTAATTTCTTAACATGTGCTTCACAGCCCCAAATCCTAAGAAAAGACATATTGGGTTCTTTCCCAGTCCTTACTTCATATGGTGTTTTCTCAACTGCTTTAGTTTTTTAGTATAAATGCAGCAGTTTCTAATGCATAACCCCAAAAAGAGACAGAAAGATTTGCTTGACTCATCATTGATCGAACCATGTCCAATAGAGTTCAATTTCTCCTTTTGGATACACCATTCCATTGTAGCGTTCTAGGAGGAGTGAGTTGTGAAATGATTCCACACTCCTTCAGATGACTGTCAAACTCTTGGCTTAATTATTAGCCACCTCGATCTGATCGAATGGCTTTTATGATTTTGTCAAGTTGTTTCTCTACTTCGTTTTTAAATTCTTTGAATTTCTCAAAAGTTTCAGACTTGTACATTAGATAGACGTATCCATATCTACTGAAGTCATCTGTGAACGTCACGAAGTAGCTAAAACCACCTCTAGCTTGTGTACTTAATGGTCCACATACATCGGTATGTATTAGCACCAATAAGTCATTAGTCCTCTCGCCTTTCTTGTTAAAAGGACTCTCTGTCATTTTTTCATGCAAACATGGCTCGCATGTGTCATAAGATTCTAAGTTAAATGACCCAAGCACTCCAGATTTATGGAGTCTTGAAATGCATTTTTCATTTGCATGCCCTAAACGACAACACCAGAAGTAAGTAGGGTTCAATTCGTTTGATTTAACGCTCTTTGTATTAATGTTGTATATGGACTCTTTATTTTGTAGATAAAGGATATAAAGGCCATTTTGCAACATGGCATTGCCATATGAAATGCCTTGGCGACGAATATGAGCATTGCCATTATTAATAACAAAATCAAATCTGTCCAAATCCAAACAAGAAACTGAAATAATGTTTCTGCTCATAACAGGCACATAATAATAATTTTTCAATACTAAATAAAGTCTAAAAAGTAAAGTAAGTTGATAGTCGCCTATCTCCATGGCAGCAACTCGTGCTCCATTCCCCACTCGGAGGTCCAATTCATTGTTCCCAAGTAACTGCCTATTTCTTAGCCCCTGCACATTTGAATAAATGTGAGAACCACAATCGGATGCCTTGGCTCCATTCTTCTTTTGTTTTTTCTTGAAAAATACTAGAACTGGATGCCTTGGCTCCATTCTTCTTTTGTTTTTTCTTGAAAAGAGCGCAATTCTTCCTTCAATGTCCTATCTTGTTGCTATGGAAGCATGTGCTCTCTCTCTCCTTGAGCTTTTGCATCTTGGACTTGGATTAGGCCTGAGGTGCACTCCCATTTGACTTGAACCGAGCCAGGTCATTCTTGGGTTTTGCCTTTCCCTTTCCCTTTCCCTTAGTTGGTCCCTTCTTAATGCCCCCTTGAACCATAAGTATAAGATTGGTCTTTCGAATGTTTTCTTCAGCATTCTTAATTATCCCATGAAGCTTGGTGACTGTCTTGTTCATTGCATGCATGTTATAATTCATAACAAATGGATCATAATCATCAGTCAATGAACCTAAGATCAAGTCAGTGGCCAATTCCTTTGGGACTTGTACCTCAAGCTTCTCAAGAGTATCAAGATACCCTTTAATCTTGAGTACATGGGTATTAACAGGAGTACCCCCAGCCATCTTACAAGAAATTAAGGCCTTTGTTGTCACGAACCTCTCGTGACGAGCTTGCTCTTAGAACATCTACTTAAGGTGCACCATGATCGCATAAGCCTCTTGGTCCATAAATTGCTTTTGTAAGTCAGGCACCATAGTGGCCAGCATCAAACAGGTCACATCATTGGAGTCGCTCTTCTTGGTCTCAAAAGTTTCCTTTTGAACCGTAGAGGCGTTCCTACTAGGTTCTCCAGGCAAGGGTGCATCCAAAACATATAAATTTTTTCTTACTTAAGAACTATTCTTAAGTTTCGAGACCAGTCTATGAAGCTGGTGCCATTCAGATTGTCCTTTTCCAGGATCGATTATTGTTTGAAGAAGCCATTTTCAATCTATAATAAAACTTAGCAAGATTAAATGAGGTCTTATTTATAATCCCACAAACAGAATTAATATCCCTTTAAATAATTTGCGTTAGTGATTTAATGTGGGCCAAGATCCACTTTTCACAATAACTTATTAGTCAAGCTGAGCTTGTACACCTAACAAGTTAAGTTACTTAGGTAGGAAAACTCCAATCATGTCTCGTACATGACTCTTGGATCAAATGGGCTAACATCTTAAGATGTTATAGCACAAACCCATTTATTAGTTGCCTAGGTCTAGGCATCCCTTTCCATGTTAAGTCCAACCTACATTCACAACCCATGCCTCACAAAGATAATTGGACGCATCTAGGACTCCTAGTCTATGTGACCGATGATCGATGCCTTGACATGTTTTGAATTAGGAAGGCAACTTTGTGACTTACTATTTTAGAGATTCATTTTATTACAACTTACATGACATACGCTTTGTCATCCATTCATAGCATGCATATATATACAATTGCATAAAGTAAAGCGTGAAAAACATGGGCCCAAAAACCTACAACTAAGATTCTATACTATTACATAAGAATCTTCGAGTTGGGCTTCTCCACTCTAGTGGGCTTCGTCATGATTTACTAAGTCTTCAAATAAATTCTATTCTAAGAAATAAAAACTTTTACAATAATACATAATGGCTCGCAGGCCATATTTAATTACAAAAACCCAGGGCCCATGAATGCACCATGCATATCCATTCATCACACCAAACAAGCAAATAAATATACATAACATTCATTGATCAAACAAAGTCCAATTTTAATTAATTTAGCCAAGCCCATTAATGGAAATTGTGTACTTAAACTTTTAAGAGGTGACCCCATGATGGGCCTGGGCCGAAGCCCAATGGACTAAATCCTCTTATTGAATAAGTTCTCTTGAAAGCCCAAAACACAAACTAGTTAGATTTGTGCCATAAATCAACTCTAGTATAATTTCCAATTTTTGCCATTTTTAATTTTATGTCATATAACCCATAAATATTAAAAATACATATAATATGTTCTAACATGAATTAAACCATAAAATCATGAAGAACATATATCATACATGACATTCATACAAAAACAAACAAATAACAATGAAACTAGTTGTTTAATGCTTATATGATGCCACAAAAATGCACAAACACTTAAATCAATTTTATGAGTCATTTAATAATTTAAATAATGTCATAAATATTGAGTTAATGTTCTATACCGATCTGATCTAAATGTGTTTTTTCCATTTTAATCAAAACAAAACAAACAATGTCGATTAAACATGCAACAAACACAAACTAGTCATAGTTTTAAGTGATTTTAAAATTAATCAATTAAATTGTCATGGACCAGAATTAAAACCAAATTTAAAATATGTTCAGACCTGATATTTAATATATAAAAATCACTTACAAACATGCCAAAATCGTTTTTACATTTAATTTTGAAAACTAGTTGTTAAACAAACACTTATTATGCCAACCAACACCTAGTTTCAAGATTAACATGTACCATCAGGTATTTATAATTAAATCCGACCATGAACAGCTCTAAGAACATCTTAGGACAGTATATTAACATGTCATAACAATTATAATACCTAATATAAAATTTAAAATCGTTTTTCCACTAAAACAATGCAAAAAACTCAAAACAGAAAATTTCTGTATTGCATGTTTTTAAACGAACGATTTTTGATTAATTATTTCATGCATCTAAAGCAATAAAATAAGCATGTTCAGGCTCCGATACCACTGATGGAATAAGACATGGCATATATATGATGATCACGCAGCGAAAAAATAATAAAATCGATCATACATACCACGCAATCTATAAACAAGAATCGAAAAACATGCAATTTTAGGGTTTTAAAACTTTTAACTTTAGATGCACTTCAAGACTTGATTTTGATGATGACCAGTAATTAGGATGAACTTATATGCTTCAATCTTGCTCACTAATGCCAAAGAAATAGCCTTTACGCCACTCCTCTCTATATTTACACACACAATTGCAATGAAGGCTTAAAATTGAGAGTGCTAGCTCTATGTGTAAATAATTGACAATGGTAATGGATTGAAGCTACAAGATCGGATCTTGTACTTCCTTTAGGTTGCTATTGCTGTCCAAAAACATAAGAGAACAAGGAAGAACCCTTTTTCCTTGAGTATTTTGGCTAAGAGTGTGTGAGAGAGAGTAATTCATGCCCAAGGTATTTCCTTTTTGTTCACCAATTTATATCACTTGTTCTGCTAGGTCATGACGCCGAAATTTACTATCCTTTTAGTAGTAAATTTAACCTCTATCACTTCCTAATTAAGCGACATACATTAATTCAAACTCATTTAAATTTTAAATTCAAATTAATTTAAAATAAACATAAGACATTTAATCAAAACAAATCACTTAATTTAGGGCTATGGTTGCCGAAATTCCTATTGAATTTATCCTTGAATTTTCAGCCACCTTATCTCCATTTAATTAATTTATTTTGATTTAAATGCCATTAGGATTTAATACTCAATTAACTTAATTAATTCAAGATAATTAATTAATTGAAATTAATCCTATTGGGCCGAATTTATCTCTCTCATGGACCAAGGTCCAATAGCAATTTTAATACCCATTACATAAATTAATTTGACTTTAAATAAAAGTCCAAATTAATGGCCAATCTTCAATTTAAATTTTTTAAGTCCAATACTTTGTGTGCGATCCTATAGGTCCATTTAATATTGGCAATGAATTAATGAATTAATTCAAAGGCTATATATATTCTCTAGCAAGATATTATAACATTTCATATTAAATGAAAATGCAAATGGTATTTAGTGACCTAATGCAATTTTGCATAGTCCCTTATCCTTAAATATCATAATTAATATAAGGCATGGAACAAGTCATCCTTATATATATTAATTCCTTTCTTGATATTCTAGTGACACTGAACTCTCAGATAAATAATGATTACTCATTATTTCATCTCGATATGGCCATACACTTCTCAGTTCATTGATCAAGTGACCGATGATATTTTCTCTCTTATTGAGAGGGGTAATCCCTTCACTTCTCTCATGCTCTCTAACATGAATCAGTGCATACCCAAGTATACCCATACTTGTCACCCTGTTACGAGCACGTTAGGTGTATGTCAAAGTACACAGTAATTCATAAAGAGTTTCAAAGAGATTTTAGGTCTAAGAACTCTGATGCAAAACTTGTATATGAGAAACACTTATGACTTGTACCATGTAGTGTTCTCATGAACGGATCGAATCCAGATACCATGTTTTAAATATGTATCTATGATCTCTGATTGATACTCTTGTCCTTATGATCCGTAAGATAAAACTCAACTTATCAGAGAGAGCATACTAGCCTTAATTCATTTGTTATTCCCATAACAATGACTGACTAGGGATATTTAGAATGAAGTCTCATTTGTTTCAAGGTCTTACAACCATATGTCTCACACATGATAACTTAAACTGAAACAACATTTTTAGATAGTTCTATCAATTGATATGCACAGGAATACAATAGATAAAATAAATGCCTCATTTATTAAATTAAATGCTTTATAACAATGTATTGGGGCTAGGACTTATACTAACAGTTTCATCATTTATTCTTTTCCATACCTATACTTTACTATTCGACAATTATTAGGTTATATGCATATAAATTTGGTTAATTCATCAAACATATTTCTATCATGTTTTTCATACATAACAAACATGAATCTAATCTTAAATTAATTTAATTCTTTATCTAACCTCAATTTTATTTACTTATATAATAGGTTCCATAACTAATGTACCATTTTTAGTCATAATTTCATGTGTTTGACTTTATATATTTTATTATTCATTATCTAATTACATCAATTTATAATCAATTTAAATAATTCAGAGCATTACTTAATTAATTCTTAAAGGATATAATAGATTACATAATTAATGCATTATCACTAACCATAATTTCATTCAACTAACATCATATATTCCATTACTCATCATCCAATTTCATTATTTTACCATTTATTTGAATTAGAGTCCATATTTAACAATTTTTCTCTAAGTAACATAATATGATTTTAAACTAATTTCTTCCTTTTATTCATTCTTTTATGTAATTTTTCATACCTAATCAATTCTTTGACATTAAATTTTATTATTCTACCTTTAATTTAAATTTAAACATCACGTACTCCTTTAATTACATAATTTAAGTTTACATGGAATAAGCTAGTTTAGGTATCTACTTACCTATTTTTCAAGCTCTATCCATTATTTCTTCTCCTTTTCTATCTTTTCCTTCCATTCTCTCCTTGTTCCATTTTTTTCGCTTGCATTTCCATGTTGGCCAAATTCTTCGCCAATTATTTCTTAATTTTTTTTTTGAATTTTTGCTCGAAAATTATCTTCCCAATCCCATCCACTTTATCCACTCCAAATCTGAATTTTTCTTATTTTTGGGGTTGCTAAAAGATTATAATAGTGATTCTAATTGATGAAGCATGAAAAATTATGGTGGGAGAGCTTAAATCAAGTGAAAATGGTAAAATTTCACTAAGTTTTGGTTATATTTTTGGAAGAGAGCGAGAGCTGCTCTTTTGTCCAATTTTTTTCCAATAAATTTTGGATTTTGGGTGAATATTCTACCCAAAAACCAGCCCAAGATTAGTGATTTAAAGGGTGGACAAATTAAATCACTTTATGTGGATATAATTGTATCACTTGTCAATTGGTTCATCCATCCTTATTTTATTTTTTCACAAAAATTATTCCAAAAATTCTTAAATATTTTAATTAAGATTTTTTTTTAAATTTTTGGTTAATCAGAGTTTGGTTCGATAGGTTGTAGGACACCAAAATATTTTCAACTGGTTAGAAAACTTGATTGTTTAATCTTTTACAGATTTCAATGTTTTGTCTCATCTGAATTCTCTAAAAATTTGCCCAAAGTGCAAAAATATATCTATTAAGGTATTTCTAAAATATCAAGTTATTCTGATATCATTTTGATATACTTTCAGCTTTGAAGACATAATTCGCCAATCTTGAATCTGAAAATTCAAAGATATCAGAAAAGTTATTTTTATTCCCAATAATTTATTTAGATTATTTCTAATAGTTTTATATAATCAAAATAATTTTTAAAATTTTTTGAAATATTTATGAATCCAGTCAAACTTATGGTTAAGTCTAATAACGGTTTCAGGTAAAATTTTCACTATCCGTTTTGAGGACCTATCTAACCTTAATTTTTTTAATTATGCCACTGGCTCTATTTAATTTATACTATCTATTCTAATGATTAAGCATCAATTTTTTGATAGGTCATCTATCCTAGAATTTCTCTGATCCATACATATTCAACTCTAGAGTTCTTATCAAATCTATTATACTAATTTTACTATAATCACACCTAATACTATTTCAGTATTGCTATTCACAGTTTAAAAAGTACTATTCATAAAGATTGAAATTTTTGATCATTACAATTCTTACCCACTAATAAAAATTTAGTCCTCGATATTTACTCGCATCAAATGGTTGGAAACACTACTGTTCTATCATACTTCCTTATTCTAATATAATTTTCTATTTATTTCTTAGCCGATATTAGAAGAGATATGTCACTTTACTTTTTCTAGACCATCTCAATTATCAATATCTTTGTGGTATGTAATCCCTTCACACACCCCGATCTTAAAACAGTCTAAATCGGATTCTAATATCATAAATCTTAAAAGAAAACCAAAAAACCTCAAGAGAAGCTTATATTGCCATGGTGTAGGATGTAAAAAAGCCTACATAGTACAACCCCGAGTTAGAAAGGGAAGAGGAGGTCGATGGGCCCAAAATGAATTATGAAGGTGATCTTATCACCAAAGTATTGTTCGAGGAGAAGAAGGTGCAAATCGAATTAGGCATATCCGAAGAAGTGGAGGAAGGAGTAATGCAAGTGCTAATAATCAACCAAGCTTTTTTCAATAAAAAAATAAAAGATATCCTAGGCATAGATCTAAAGGTGATTACTCACAAATTGAATGTTAATCCAAACTATCCCCTTGTCAAATAAAAGTTAAGAAGGCATGGCCCCGACAAAAAAAAAATCATTTTTGAGGAGATCAATAGTTTGTTAAAAGCAGATACCATCAAGGAAGT
The DNA here is from genome assembly GCA_037975025.1 of Excoecaria agallocha. Lineage (NCBI taxonomy): Eukaryota > Viridiplantae > Streptophyta > Magnoliopsida > Malpighiales > Euphorbiaceae > Excoecaria > Excoecaria agallocha. The sequence goes on from CM075823.1 coordinate 25,304,138, forward strand.
CTAGTACCATGAATGGCTTGCTAATGTAGTTTTGATGAAAAAAATGGAAAATTGAAAATATGTGTGGATTTCATTAACTTTAACAAAGCTTTCTTAAAAGATAGTTACTTGCTTCCAAGCAGTGATCAACTTATGGATGCCACTGCTTGCCACCCTTTTTACTTTTTACTCAATACTTATGTAGGATATCATTAAATCTTGATGTGGTTGCTCAACTAGGAGAAGATAAGTTTATCACAGATGATGACACCTTTTGTTACAAGATCATTTTGTTCAGATTGAAGAACGTAGGAGTAACACACTGCCATTTGATGAATAAAATTTTTAAAGAGCAAATTGGGAAAAACTTAAAAGTATATGTCGATGACATAATTGTAAAAAGCAAAAGCCCAAAAAGAGCAACCAGATGATCTGATAAAGATGGTCACCACTCCTAATAAATTTCAAATGAATTTAAACCTCTGAAAAATGCATATTTGAAGTCCCTTTAGTGAAATTTATTATGTTAGCCAGGTGTTGAGAGGATTAGATTGGAAGAAAAGTCCAATCAATCAACTAATCATTGCACTCATCATGTGCACCAAAAAATTAAGATGGTATTATGAAGCACATATTATCATCGTTTGATATGATCAATTACCAGAAGGCTCATTTAGATGCTTGACTTAAAAGGGAAAATGGTAGGATGAGCTATCAAGTTACAATCTTTTGATGTGAAATATGAGCTTAGAAATGTAATCAAAATACAGGTTTTGGCAGATTTTGTTGTAAAATTCAAAGGAGAACACAAAGTTGAAGAACCTAGGAAAATTTCCTACGAGATGATTATTGATGAAGCTTCCAATAGCAGAAGAGGATGTGTTTGAATAGTTATCAAAGACCCTCCAGGCACAACAATCAAGTATGCGATAAAATTGAATTTTGAAGCCTCTAGTAATGTTGTAGAGTAAGGGGTGCTTCTCCAAAGTCTAAGATTAGTCAAGCCTATTCGACTAGAAAACCTTAAAATCAATAGCGACTCTCAGATTTTGAGAAGCCAAAGTGCTTAGAAAATTTGAAATAAAAAGAGCAAAATATGAAGAAATGTTTGATGAAAGTCAAAGTAACTCTTAAAGAATTAGAAGATGGAGACACAACTTGGAATTTGGAGAAAGTACCAAGAGAGAAAACCATAATGGCTGATCGACTTGCTAAATTGGAAAATGTAATAATTGAGGAGCAATATTAGCCTTCCCTCGAGGAGCCATAAGTGATGGAAATCGACCAATAAAAAGAGACCTGGATAACTTCGATCCTTTAATATCTCTAATTAGGAAGAATTGCCACAAGATGATGCAGAAGCTAGAAAGTCATGCAAAAAGTGCTTAATTATTCTATAATTGGCAAGAACTCTACAAAAAAGGAATTAAACCATTCATGGCTCAAATATATCTCAAGAGAAGAATGAGATTTCATCATTTGAGAAATCCATAAGGAAATATATAAGGCCTATAAAACCAACAAAGGGATTATAAGGAAAGCCTTATAGATCGGTTATTTTTGGCTAGTAATGTTAGATTTATAAAAGAATCATAAGACAACCTACTACTGAGCAATCCTTGATTGAGATATCCTGGCTATTTGACCAATAAGGCTTAGACATTTTGTGTCCTTTCTGCAAGGCAAATGACAAATAAAATTCTTTGTTATAGTCTCTTTGTCAAAGTCGTAGATCATTTCTCCATATGGATTGAGGTTGAGCCATTGGCCACAATTATTACTGAAAGGATAAAAAACTTTGCTTGGAAGGAGATAATTTATAGGTACATATTGTTGAAAATCTTCATTATAGACAACGATAAACAATTTGATAGTTAAAACTTTATATCTTTCTATTCCAATTTGAAAATCAATCTCACATTCACTTTAATAACTCATCATCAAAGCAGCGCACTACAAAAAAACTGTCAATTAGCGACGGCATCATTTTCGTCGCAAATTTTGCGATGGATTAGCGACTGTTTTATAATTCCGTCGCGGAAAGGATATTTTCTATTTTTTTGGACGAATTAGCGACGGAATGAAAAAACAGTCGCTAATTATTGGCGGGAAGTGTACGCGCCATGTTTTGCGATGGAATTAGCGACAAAAAGTTACGTCGCTAAATTTTATAATTTTTTATTCATAAAATTAGTTTCGGAAAAATTAGCGACGAAAATTTTAGTCGCTAATTTATGAGGGAAAATTTAGCGCCTTTTTTGCGACGGTTTAGCGACGAAAATTTTAGTCGCTAATTTAAGAGGGAAAATTTTAGTCGCTAATCCGTCGCAAATAAAGTAAAAAATAATTTTTTTTAGAAATTAGAAATTTATTTTATAACTGAAAATTAGAAATTATTTTATTAGTTGATAATCATTTTTTAACAATTATACCAAAATCTAAATTTATTTATTTAGAAAAATTGCATTTTTAATAATAATATTAATAAACTAATTATTAAGATTATTATATATTTGCGTGTTTAAGATTAATAAAAATAAATATTTATAAAAAAGTAATATAAAATTTATTATTTCATTTAAAATAATAATAAAAAATTTGTAATTTATATTTAATTTATAAAAAAAGACATTCATGGCATAGCTATTGTATATATTGTTGATGATTTTTGCAATTTCTCAATAACTGTTAGTTTAGTTGGTGTAAAGTGTAAACTAGTTCAAAATTATGACTTATCAAATATATGCAACCAAACCCATAAATAAATGAGTATTTTTTATATGTATGTATTTGCTAGACGTGTTAGTCAATTATCAGTTCTAATAATTCAATTATGCATGAAATTCACTATTTAATAAAATAAAATAATCTTTCGTGAAATTATATTCTTGGTCATTATCAAATTCTCTAACAATACATGATTATTAGCTTAGAACGATAACATAACACGGTTTCCTCGATTTATTTAAACATAAATTTTCTCTATATATATATATATATACACACACACACACACACACACACATTGAACAGCTTTTATACGGAATAGTGTAAGTCGATTCAATGGTTAAGTATTTGTCGTTAGACCAGCCTGATTTTTTGTGAGTACATTCGAAACTCCTTATTGTTAATTTTTAACAGTAAAGATTAGTTTTTAAGGTCTGTAAGTTTAATTTTTGTTGCAAAAAAGAGACTATTTTTTTGGATTTTTTGCTTAATGACCAGTTTTGTATACGAAAACGATCGAAAAATCATTTGTCGTTAGATCGGCCTGATTTTTAGTGAGTACGTTCGAAACTCCTTGTTGTTAATTTTGAACGGTAAAGATTAGTTTTTAAGGTCTGTAAGTTTAGTTTTTGTTGCAAAAAAGAGGCTATTTTCTGGATTTTTTACGCAATGACTAGTTTTGTATACGAAAATGATCGAAAAATCATTTGTCGTTAGATCGCCCTGATTTTTGGTGAGTACGTTCAAAACTCCTTGTTGTTAATTTTGAACGGTGAAGATTAGTTTTTAAGATCTGTAAGTTTAGTTTTTGTTGCAAAAAAGAGGCTATTTTCTGGATTTTTTACGTAATGACCAGTTTTGTATACGAAGACGATCGAAAAATTATTTGCCGTTAGATTGGCCTGATTTTTGGTGAGTACTTCAAAACTCCTTGTTGTTAATTTTGAACGGTGAAGATTAGTTTTTAAGGTCTGTAAGTTCAGTTTTTATTGCAAAAAAGAGGCTGTTTTCTGGATTTTTTCGTAATGACCAGTTTTGTATACGAAGACGATCGGAAAATCATTTACCGTTAGATTGGCCTGATTTTTGGTGAGTACGTTCAAAACTCCTTGTTGTTAATTTGGAACGGTGAAGATTAGTTTTTAAGATCTGTAAGTTTAGTTTTTGTTGCAAAAAAGAGGCTATTTTCTGGATTTTTTACATAATGATCAATTTGTATACGAAGATGGTCGAAAAATTATTTGCCGTTAGATCGGCCTGATTTTTTGTGAGTATGTTCGAAACTCCTTGTTGTTAATTTTGGACGGTGAAGATTAGTTTTTAAGGTCTGTAAGTTAAGTTTTTGTTGCAAAAAAAGGCTATTTTTGAATTTTTTACGCAATGACCAGTTTTATATACGAAAACGATCGAAAAATTATTTGCCATTAGATTGGTCTGATTTTTGGTGAGTACGTTCAAAACTCCTTGTTGTTAATTTAAAAAGGTGAAGATTAGTTTTTAAGGTCTGTAAGTTCAGTTTTTATTGCAAAAAAGAGGCTATTTTCTGGATTTTTTCCGTAATGACCAGTTTTGTATATGAAGACGATCGAAAAATCATTTACCGTTAGATTGGCCTGATTTTTGGTGAGTACGTTCAAAACTCCTTGTTGTTAATTTTGAACGGTGAAGAGTAGTTTTTAAGATGTGTAAGTTTATTTTTTGTTGCAAAAAAGAGGCTATTTTCTGGATTTTTTACATAATGACTAGTTTGTATACGAAGATGGTCCAAAAATTATTTGCCGTTAGATCGGCCTGATTTTTGGTAAGTATGTTCGAAACTCCTTGTTGTTAATTTTGGACGGTGAAGATTAGTTTTTAAGGTCTGTAAGTTTAGTTTTTGTTGCAAAAAAAGCTATTTTTTGAATTTTTTACGCAATGACCAGTTTTATATACGAAAACGATCGAAAAATTATTTGCCATTAGATTGGCCTGATTTTTGGTGAGTACGTTCAAAACTCCTTGTTGTTAATTTAAAAAGGTGAAGATTAGTTTTTAAGGTCTGTAAGTTCAGTTTTTATTGCAAAAAAGAGGCTATTTTCTGGATTTTTTCCGTAATGACCAGTTTTGTATATGAAGACGATCGAAAAATCATTTACCGTTAGATTGGCCTGATTTTTGGTGAGTACGTTCAAAACTCCTTGTTGTTAATTTTGAACAGTGAAGATTAGTTTTTAAGATGTGTAAGTTTATTTTTTGTTGCAAAAAAGAGGCTATTTTCTGGATTTTTTACATAATGACTAGTTTGTATACGAAGATGGTCCAAAAATTATTTGCCGTTAGATCGGCCTGATTTTTGGTGAGTATGTTCGAAACTCCTTGTTGTTAATTTTGGACGGTGAAGATTAGTTTTTAAGGTCTGTAAGTTCAGTTTTTATTGCAAGAAAGAGGCTATTTTTTGAATTTTTTACGTAATGACCAGTTTTATATACGAAGATGATCGAAAAATTATTTGCCATTAGATCGACCTGATTTTTGGTGAGTACATTCGAAACTCCTTTTTGTTAATTTTGGATGGTTAAGATTAGTTTTTAAGATCTGTAAGTTTAGTTTTTGTTGCAAAAAAATGCTATTTTTTGGATTTTTTGTCCGCTTTTTTATCCCATCTATCCTTCACCGTATCAGCCACCTTGACAAACTCACATCATTCTATCTTCAATTAACTTTAGATATACAAAACCATTAAGTGATCCCTACATTACATTCACTGTATACAATTATCATATTAATGAAATTTTACCAATTGATTTAATTATATGAGTATATAATTACCTCAGTAATTAATTTTATTTTTTTTCAGTATCATTCAACTAATATTTATCTATTTTTGCATAATACTTATACGAGTAATTGAGTATACTTCATTTTATAAATTATTTAATTAATACTCTTAATTTAATAGTTATTTAAAAATATTTTATATTTACTTTGATCTTTATAAATAATAATAAATATAAATTATTTTTTAATGGTAAAAGATTGAATTTAAGATTAAAATTAAATTTAAAATTTTTTAAGAGGGAATTTTTTTTATTTTGAATTTTTGGAGTGATTAAAAAATTTAATTAAGTAATTAATTATACATATTTATCAAATCATCCTTAAATATAAAGGCAAAATGATCAAAATTGGGAGGGATATTTTAGTATTTTCAAAATACTAACCCTAGATATAAAAGGCAACTTTCTCTCCCCTCACTCACTACACTTTCTGCCGTTTCCTTCTTTCCATCTTCTCTTTTTTTGGTTTCTTCTCCTGCTTGCCTAATCTACGGTGTTTTGGTGGCTTTCTGGTGAGGACGGTAAAAAATGGCTCTCTTCTTCTTGTTAAGCCTTTGTTTCTAGTAGATCTGGGTAATCGACGATGGAAGCCGGCGAATCGAGTAGCACCGGCAAGCTTCTAATGGTGAGACGATCCTCCAGGTACACTTCGCCCCTCCTTACTCGCCGAAAATGTTTAGATCAGAGAGGGAGGTAGTTAGCTGTTCAAATATGTACATATAGTTTTATATATTAGTTTTATAGGGTTTTTCAAGTCATACCGGGTTGTGATTTGGAGCTTATAGGAGTGAGTTTTGATTATATTTTTCAGATGGGTTCAAATTAGGCTGAAGATGGCAAATCCTATTTCCTTTTTCGTTCGTTAAACTGTTATTTGTTATGAAGTATCTAAATTTGTTAGTATTTGTTTGGTTCAATTTGGCAGGAAAATTAACAAAAATTACTATACTGGACCTTTGCCCGCATTCATTGGAAATTTAACAGCATTAAGGGGTTTGTAAGTACATAAATACTCTAAAAAATTATGGAATCTACATTCTTAGAGTTTGATGTATGTCCAAATATTTGTTCTGTGTGAATTAGTTTCTAGTTTCGTTGTATGTCTTGGTTAATTTCCTTATTACTCAAATTAAGTTGGGATTATATCAACTACATACCCAATTAGTAATTAGTCATTCTTCTTTATGGATTTATTTTTGACACTAAAATGGATGCCTTTGTTATAAGAGTGATGTTTTTTGATGCTAGTTAAGAATTATTCTAGCAAGTACAAATCATATGCAGATCGGTCAATTCATCTGCATCCTTTTTGATGCTAGTTATGAATTGCAGAGTTTGTTTATTGTTATAGGAATCTAATTAATTAACCATATTAATCTGTTTTCCTTTTAATTTTAGCTTATAGTTGATTCTCATCATTAATTGTTTTTGTTAGTAATGATTTTGCATCAAAATAATGTCATGCTACTGGTAATTATAGGACTATACTGAGATGAACGAGTATGCCAATTATTTTTTTTCTTTCTCTTGCAGTTGGTGTCTTTGATAATTGAGTCACTTGCCTGGTGTTCTATGCTGGTTTTGATTAGTTTTGAAACTAAAGTTTATATCAGGCAGTTTCGGTGGTATGTGCGCTTTGGAGTTGTTTACGTTTTGGTCGGGGAAGCTGCAATGCTTAATCTCATTCTCTCTATGAGTGAATACTACAGCAGGTTAGTTATCTTCTTATTCTCCAAGCTAGTAAGTTTAATCATTCAAGCTATGTTACTCTTTATTTTTCCTCAAGCAGCAATAACAGTTAACATTAGCAAATAAATATTACTCTTGATACTTTAACTTTCCTAATTTTTGATTTCCTTCTTAAAGGAAAATTTCATCAATATTACTTATTTGTTCATAGAAGTGTATATAAAGAATCAACACAATCTATTATACATTAGAACAGAGAAAACTTTCTTTATTCACACAATTGTGATTTTATTCGCTGAGAACACATAGCAGTAGTGTTATGACAACTTGGGCTTTTCCTTCTTAATCAATCTTTCTTGAATTCCACTAGTACCTAATCTTTCTTTGTTTACTATGCAGATTTGCATTGTACACATACATAAGTGGTGTTCTCTGCCAAGTTTGTGGTCCTGTTTATTTTGTTTTATTTTTTTTCCTGTTCTTGTAGAGGCGATATCAATAGATACTCTATTTAGCTGCAAGATGGCTTGGGGTTAGGGTGTTCAACTTAAAGTAATTTGCAGTGGGTGTGGGGGGCTGGGTGGGTGAGGATTTTGGGTTTTAATGATGTCATGTAAGCTAGAGCTGTTTTGGCTTGGTTGACCCTTTGTATCATATAAAATATTGAACTTGATGCAAATGGTGCTTATCTAATATGTTCTTTTTAATTTCTTTCAAAATCATAGACTTGCTAATTACATTGTGATGTCTAACCACTTTCTTGCTGTAGCTTGTTTAAACTTTTCAGACGCTCGTGTAGCAGAATTGTAAAGAGCATGTTCTACTTGTCTTTCTTACCATATGCATTGCAATATTTCTATTGATGCTAACATCCACGTTATGAGATGTATGCAGGCGATTTCTAAAGGACGACAAGGAAGGGAAGCACAAAATATTGTGAGGGTAAGTCGTAATGCGTTATTTCTTCATTCTTGAGACATCTTTTGAAATGCTTACAAATCATTAATTTATATATATGTACAAGTTTATTTAGCTAACTTACGTCTTAAAAGAGTTAGCACAGATGTGCTTACAACTGGATATGAACCAGTTTTAGTAAAGTAAGTGTTAACATTTTAAATGAAGCATTTTCATTCTATATTTTGCTTAGGTATATTATAGTTCCATTCTTATATGAATTTTATAGCATCTATGATATTCTGTTGTACTAGAGGAAGTAGATAGTTGTATATGTGTCATGTGTTGGCCTTGGTTGAATTCAAAGACTTGAACTTTCCATGATATTTGCTCTGGGGTTTGCTTCAAGTATGCTTATTTTACTCACTAGGGACTCTAAGTCGTTTGTTCCACTAGAAGCTTATCATTACTGTTGCTATCATTTTCATTTAATTTTGATTAATTGAAGGTACTAATTTGTGTAGATGATGATTGGAATTTGTGACACGTGTTAATGGGTTTGGTTTTCAATGACGATTGAAGGTGGAAATAAGGATTGATTTGGTCTATGGAGGTGGGAGCGTGGGATTGATGGGTACGTCTTGTTTCTCAGGCAGTCCATGGAGTTGGAGGTGGTAGAAATCCTAATGATGAGCTGCTTGTCAAGTTCCTTTTCCTATTGCCAGTTTTTGCTCCAGTTTTCTTATTTGTAATGATAAAATTGGGATAAGAAATCGAATTTATTATGTTAGATTGGATATTTTGTTATTAATTACTTGTGTTTTAGGAAAATGGATTGTATTAGCAATATTTTGTATTATATATTGTTATTTATTGTAATGAATTAATTATAAATTATGTATATATATATATATATATATATATATATATATATATATATATATATATATATATATATATATATATATATATATATATATATATATATATATATATATATAATTATTTATATAATGTACAAGATGCAAATTTAAATATATCAAAAAAATTTAAATTATGTAATAATTTAGCGACGGATTCGCGACAGCAACTGTCGCTACAGTACAAACGTTAGAATTTAACAAATAATTAGCGACAAAAATTTCGCCGCTATATTTTACACTAAATTTGGATTTAGCGACGGATAATTTAGTCGCTAAATATTACTATTATAATTCGGCGACTAATTAGGAATATAAATTAGCGACGAAAAAAAATTTTGCGATGAAAATTAATTAGCGACTGATTTTTGTTTTCGTCGCTAATATATTAGCGACTGGGCTATTAGCGACTGTTCGTCGCACCGTCGCTAAATTATATTAGCGACGGATTTTGGCAATTAGCGACGAAAAATGCCGTTGCTAATTCCCATTGTTTTGTAGTGGCGGTATGACTGAAGTCTTGAGCAGGATGATTTTGGAAGGATTAAAGAAAAGATTAGGAAATAATAAAGGCAACTAGATTGAAGAATTTCAATGTGTCTTATAGTCTTACAGGACCTTACCTAGAGCTGGAATGCTTCAAACTCTGTTCTCCTTGATCTACAGATCATAAGCAATAATATCGATGGAAATTGAAATTCCCTCTTATTGATTGACTTTCTTCTTCGAACGAAATAACAGAGAAAACAGACGGCATGACTTAGATCTGGTTGAAGAAAAGAGGAAAGATTTTTATGTGAAGATTGCTGCTTACAAGCAAAAAATTTCCAAGTATTACAACAACAAGGTGAGACCAAGAACCTTTAACATTGGTGACTTAGTTTTTGGGAAAGAAAATATTGGCCCAGGTAATATTGGAGTTAGAAAGCTTATGCCTAACTGGGAGAGATCTTATGAAATTTCCAAGGATCTAAGTAAAAGTAATTACAAACAGCGAGCCATGGATGAATCCAACATTCCCAAATCTTGAAATGTAGAAGTGCTTAAAAGGTATATAGTGTAATCTCTTATTTCGAATATTTTATGTAATTTTTGATCAATATATAATTAATGCTTATTTTCCCAATAGACATTTTCCTGATTGATAAATTTTATCCTAATCTCATGATTGATGTTTTATATCTTATTCACTTATCTATTTCTTCGAAGTTAAAATTATAGCCATATGCTAATTCTGATCAGATCGAAGCGCTCATTAAATTGACATAAAGACTTATACTTTGATCGATGCGATCATCGAACATATAAGTTTTAAGTGTTCACTTTAATCATTGTTATTCAAAGTTAAATAATATTCTATGATTTCGATTAGATTAAGTTGTCTTTAAACTTTAACGATTTACTTTAAGTCTTTTATTCTGGACAACTTGACCAAAGGTATATATAAGCATCTATCTTATTTTCAAGTTGAGGTTGCATTTATATATTCTAAGTTAAGAGTTTTCTAAACCTAGAGAACAAACACTTAGAAATATTTCACCTTTAAAATTACTACTCAAACAACATTTTTCCTAATATAAAATAATGTGAGCAATCATATAAAAAAAACTCATTTCATTAGTTGAAAATTTAAAGGGTACAGTATGAAGAAAAAACAAAATGAAATACAAAGAAAAAAGAGAAATTCTCAGCAGGTAGACTAGGTAAACTAGTAAGATCCTCCATAAACATAAAATTATGATCAGGAAAGTGCCTCTTGTACTTCAACTATAAGTAACTTATAAGGTCTCTTTGGAGGTTCCTAGCTGATCCATCAGCTGGTCTTTTTGATCAGCCAAGTCCTTACGGTTCTAATAGATAAAATCCAATTTCCCTTAGAGCTGCTGATTGATCAACTTCACCAATCTCACCTTTGTTTGAAGCTCCTTAACTTGAGCAAAAAGTTGAGCTATTTGGGAAGACAACTCTAATTGAACATTCTGAAGCAGAGAGGCATGTTCAATCTTAGCAGCCTCCAAGTCTTTTTTTTTTTTTTTTCCACGAGCTTCTTTTTCCAAGCCAAGTTCTCGTTATAAAGGTCATGGCCTTCTAAATGACCTATTTGAAAGGGAAAAAAGCAAGAAACTTAAAAATTTAGAAAATTATTCTAACATTTAACTACGCAGGCACTCGTTCGGTAAGGTTAGAGGTTGATTTTGGTGAGCTTTCTTAAATAACAAAGTAACTAGACCCTTGTCGTTCATATCCTTCTCAGACATGATGCCCTTGCTTAAATAATCCAATACCTGAGGGTTATTTACAGAATATCCTTGGCTAAATTTTTGAGGTAACAACTCTTTAAGAGGAATGATCCAGTCTTAAAAGAAGGCACAACAGCCCTAACATATGGCCCCTTCGATATAGCCTGTTTGAAAGAAACCCATTCAGCATAGGCCTTACCCTTTGCTTGATCTGATCGAACGGAGATCGGAGTGGCAATTGCCGAAGGAGGAATCTCTTCCACCTATTAAGATATTTCATCCTTCAGGGCCGATCTTCTTACTCTAGCGAGATAGGCAGTCTGATCCTTACCCCTATGATATGAGATTTTCTTTTCTTCCGTGATTTTTGGGGTTTCTTCAAACTTTTGGCAATTAGCTTCCTTATCTTAGGATCCATTAGAGCTGTAAAAAAAGGGAAGAAGAGAGAGAGCAGCGACAAGTCAGAATCCTTGTAAAACATAAAAGAATAAAAAATCTAAATAACAAAATAAATGCTTATGCATGAAATATGATACGAAGTCCTAAAGGCCCACATTTAGTAGGCTCATCCAGAGAGGCTAATAGAGTCTCTGAACTAGTCGGACCATTTTCATGGTCTTTGGTATATTTCATCAATTTCTCTATATTGGATTTGAACAACTTAAGTTTAGAAGCTAGGTCCTTTAAAAGAGTTGGCTTGGGTGATCAGTGCAGACACACACCAAAACCTCCTTTTCGCTCGATTAGAAAAAAACTTCTCTCTAAAACCTTTTACCAAATAAGAAAGTATAAAAAGTATCCTTTCATTTCTTACGGCAAAATAATATTATAACCTGTCCTTTTGACCAAACAAGTAGAAAAAATAAGAGAATAACTCAAGCGAAGAAGCAACATCGAGTGACCTGCATAGAACCTTGAAGTAGGCAACTATCTTCGAACCATTCAGATTTAACTTGTTGGGTGCAATCACATAACCCCGAAGAATACTCTTGTCAAATAGGTGAAGTGGAAATTGCAACCCGTATTTTAGACTGCTGTGAAAGCATATGAACCATTCTAGAGGGTTCTCGAATGGATCGTCTGTCACCAACATAGATAGAGGATTAGCCAGAACAGCGATGTCCTCGGGTAATTTATATCTCTTCCTTAGCTCTCTTAATTGTGAAGTATTTAATTTGGTATGCCTAGCTATATGATTCTTAGTTCTATATGTTTTTAAAAAAGTGAATTTGATATGCTTAGATTACTACTCGAGGCCATCCTTAAAGGCAGAGTTATCAAGAAGGAATCTTTAATATGGCCAAAGAAGCAGCCCTAAAATACTCGAAAAGGGGTTAAGAAGTGATGATGATGATGATAATGATGAGGATAAGATGCAGATACGGATGTGGATGTGGATGAATCTAAATTTGAAATAGAAATAAAATTGCTAGTAAAGAGAACTTGGTGAAAATGGCAGAAAGTTGGTGAAGTTGAGAAAACCTTGAAACTGAAACTCGAAAGCTTGACGAAATAGGTGAAGAACTCAGAGACTTAGAGAAAGAAAAAGAGTAAATTTCTAAAAAGGCAAAAAGAACTCGGAGACTCAGAAAGAAGAAGAGGAAATTTCTAAAAAGGTAAAAAAAAAAATTGATTGTGAACAAACTATTTATAGTGGAGAGGATAGCTTCTTCAACAAGCTAGGCTCGGTTGACCGAACGGTTTTTCCATATGGCAATCTGCATTTGGAATAGGCGGGAAACGAGGCTTCCCCTGTTCAATGACATTATCAAAGTGGCGTTACTTACAATAACGGCTCATCGGGCAAATAAAGAGGCAGGTTCAGAATAGTGCCTAAGTTTAGAATCTTCTAGAATTGGATTGTGCTAAACGGCTGGAATTGAGTGACTCAATTGGAAGCATTAATGTAAATGTGTATTTTAGATATTTTTTTGGACAAAATTAACCTTTTTAAAAGTAGAATATTTGAAGTCATTTTAAGCCATCTTCATTTTAAGTCACATTGGACTCATAAAAAAGTCATCAAGTCATTAAAGTACATTAAAACTATAAATTTTCTCATTACAAACTGTCACATCTAATAAGAAATGAAACAAATAAACTGATTCAATATCTACATTACGTAATAAACAATAATTCCGAAAATAATATTAGAATCCAGCATTAAAAGTGAATACAATTTGTTGAATTCGGAAAAGTTAATATTATACTGTATACAGTTTTTAAGTTTGGACAAAAGAGATGTAGCACAGTGTATACACTTATTAATTAATAAATTATATATTGTATACACTTATGGCTTGTATACACTTATGTAATGTATACAGGACATTAATTACTATATAAATTGTACACTTAATAATTAATAAACCTTCTTATTAATTAATATGTATTGCACTGTATACACTTACTAATTTATAAATCTTCATATATGTTTATTACACCTAAAAAGATATTAACGTCAACAATGTCATAAATAATTGATGTATTATTCTAATTAAAAAAAGTTGTAATGAAATCTGAATAAATATTTAGAATATTTAAATTAAAAAAATATAAAAACGAATCCTTTTATAGTTTAATTTCGAAGGAAAAATAAGTCTTGAAATATTTGATTGAGTTGCCTTGTTATGACCAATTATTAGAAATAATTAACCAATTCATATTCTCTATCTTTAGTATAAAAGCAAAGTAAATACTTGGCATTCAATTTCTTCAAAGTGAATACATTTGACTCAAAGAAATTGAATTGACTAAATTATGCTTTCACTATATCCGCTTGCATCGGTGAAAAATGTAACCGATAAATTGAAGTTGTAGAATTTTACCCAACCGAACCAAAATTCCAAGATAACATAACGAAGATCTAACTAAAATTTGAGGGCAATTCGGTTCGGTTTAGCATAAAACCAAAATTTAAAAATTATGAAATCCTAAATTGACGTCGTTAAACAAATATAATATACAAAATGACGTGGTTGCTTTCGGTTTATTTTGCTTTTTATCCTTACCAGGATAACTTAAGGGATTGTGGGAACAGGGAAAGAAATAATACAAAACACAGACAAAAAAATGAACTATGAACAAAGTGAATATAGTGTATTCAATGTAATTAGTATATAATAATCAATTAGCTTAAATTGAATTCATTAAATTCAGTTTGAACAGAAACAATACACACGATGATTTTTTTTGTTAAACAATACAATACATGTTATTATGCCATGCAATTGAGTTTGGAGGGATGGGTTATTTTCTTGGGATTCTCAACTTATTTTTTGCATGTATAGTCAAAACTTTTTAGGCGCTACTGCCCTAGAATCCTGTAAATGCCGCTAGTGTGAAGAACATAGGGTTGGATAAAGTTACTCATACATTGGGCGCCATTGATAAATTTGCAAATGCACATCACATCAAATTGTAATTTATGATTTTTCCCTCCAATACTAACGTAAACCATTAATCTCCTCCTTGAAAAAAAATCTAGAATCCATCGATCATCTCCATGGCTGAGCATCCTGCATCATCATCTGAAGGAAATCATAATTTATTTGGTGAGTTATTTGGAATTGATGAAGATGATAGTTTGTTAAACGATGATAGTGAATTAGATGGGGAAATTCGGGCAGAGGACAGCGACACTGAAAGTGAGAATCATTTTGAGTACTCCGTTGAGGGAGGTCCTAGTATGGGAATGTATTTTTTAAATGTAGATGATTTATTTAAATTTTACAAAGAGTTTTCGAGACTGAAATGTTTTGTTGTTTTTAAGAAATTAGCAGGGAAGTACAACGGAGAGTATCGCAAATATGTAACCCTTAGTTGTGACAAGAGAAGAAAACCTCAAGCTCGGGGCTTGTTTAAAAAGCTCAATTATCCTGCAAAAGTGAATGCTATTTTAAGGGATAACGAAATGTGGGAGGTTTCATCAGTCGTTTCAACACACAATCACGAATTGTTTTCGGAAATGTCAAGGTTGATGAGTGCCCATAGGGCTGTAAAGAATAACATCAGGAGGAGGCTTGAGATGTAAGATTTAGCTGGAATAAGGCCATCAAAGAGTATTAGGCTGGTTTGATATGAAGCTGGCGGCCCAGATAAGATGAGTTATTTAACAAAGGATTGCCAAAACCACATTGATCGTATAAGGAGGTTACTGCAGGGTGAGGGTGATGCAGATTCCATGGAAAAACTCTTTGCAACGATTCAAGTCAATGATCCGAAATTTTTCTACTCAATTGATTTGGATGAGGAATTCAGGCTGGCCAATGTATTGTGGGTGCATCCTAGATGTAAAGTAGCGTATAGGGAATTTCACGATGTAATTAGCTTTGACACAACATACCTGGTCAACAGGTACAAGCTTCCTTTTGCAACTATAGTCGGTGTCAACCACCATGGCCAATCAATTCTAATGGGTTATGCTTTGCTTACCAGGGAAGATGCGGATACATTCAAGTGGTTGTTTAAGACGTGGCTATATGCGATGGGTGATATTCATCCCGGTTGCATATTGACGGACCAATGTGAAGGAATTAAAAAGGCAATTAGGGAAGTTATGCCTAATACCAGACACAGATTTTGTATATGGCATATCATTGCCAAACTGCCTAAGAAGTTTAAACACATTGCAGAATTCAGTAATGCTCAGAATGATTTCAAGGGTCTGGTTTATGATAGCTTAACATCAGAGTTTTAGGAGGAAAATTGGCAAGCTTTCTTAACAAAATACGACCTCGAAGGTAACCAATGGCTGATGAAGCTGTACGAGGAAAGGGAGTTTTGGGTTCCTGTGTATCTCAAGGATTCATTTTGGGCAGGTATGTAATGCCTAAATGCATGGCATTTATTAATTTATTTAGGTATTTTTAATTATGTCCTTGTATGCATGTTTAATACCTCGCATTGGTGGTTTTTCAGGTATGCTGTCTACCCAACGAAGTGAGGGTATGCATGCATACTTCAATGGGTTCATACGACCTACGAGCACGCTTAAACAGTTTGTTGAGTAGTACGAGCTTGCCATCCGGGACAAGATAGATAAGGAGTATTTGGCAGAGTATAAATCAAAGAATAAAGTCTCCAAGTGCCATTTTCATTTTCAATGGGAGAAACAATTCCAGCAAGTCTTC
The DNA here is from genome assembly GCA_037975025.1 of Excoecaria agallocha. NCBI lineage: Eukaryota > Viridiplantae > Streptophyta > Magnoliopsida > Malpighiales > Euphorbiaceae > Excoecaria > Excoecaria agallocha. The sequence continues at coordinate 25,320,538 of CM075823.1, forward strand.
ACTCACGAGATGTTTCACAAAGTTCAAAATCAAATTAAGAGAATGGTTTACTACCACATTGTTGACACTCTAGATCGTACAATGCATAATCTAAATGATGTTTCCGAACCGGAAATGTTTAAAATCCAAGAGAGATGCCTGGTCAATAATTGGTACCATAGGGATTTTGTGTACGACGTTGAATACGTTAAAGATGGACAACACTTTTCGTGCACGTGCAATAGCTTCCAATCAACTGGCATTATATGTTGCCACATCATAAAAATTTTGGATTACAAGTCCATCAGCCATGTTAATGAAAGGTACTTATTTGGCAGATGGAGAAAGGACATACAAAGGGCACATACGAGTATTTTCCCTCACGGTTGGTACCCGCAACTTTGTGCCCAGCATCAGAAGTTCAAAGAACTTGAGATAATATTCCATGAAGCGGCTGATCAAGCATTGCAGCGCAACAAACATGAGATTTTTCTACATCGCCTAAAGAAGCTGAGAGCGGAAATGTTCGGTGAAGTTTTTTCATAAACAGGTCCAAATTCTATCCCCAATCACAATGACGTGGGTGTTGACAACAACAACCACTTCAATGATGGCAGCCATATACATGTCCTAGATCCTCCTATAGCAAGAACTCGAGGGCGGACAAGGACAAATCGATTAAGATCCGTGGGCCAAACTATCCGGCGACTGAGGGCTACAAGGAACCCAGATCGAAGTACCCAACCTAGTGGACATAACCTGAACACCAATGCATCGCCTCTTACCCAGGCAGCTTCGAACATGCCGTCCAGGTCACATTTCACTCCGAACTCTAACTCAACGCAAGCAAATAATGTCCGTCAAGATTTAGACCGCAGTGGTTGGTTAAGTCTATGATGACATCTGCGATCATGCCCAAATACCCTTGGACGATGAGGTAAAGTAAATAATGTAACATTTTGATGGGATATATCATTGGAATATCGATTCCCGATAGTTTACAATGTATTATGTTAATATATATTAAATTTGATATATTTACCAATGCATTCATCGAATACAGCGTGTTCAATTTCAACAAAATAAAAATATTGTATATTTAGTCTGCCAAATAACACATAACTATATCAGTTTTGGTAAAATATTAGATTTTTTATAATCTTTATTTTGTAATTTAAATTTTACAAACTCTTTTCAATAATATGTTTGGGAAAAAATAAATATAATGTGGTTACCTGCAGTCTAAATATATTGTATTAATATGTTCCATTAATTGACTAGAATGTCGACAGATATCCCATTAGGTATATGAACGTGTTTACATCTACAAGTGTATTTAATTTTGTTGTCAAGGAATAAAATGTATTCTTAAATTCAAATGGAATACAGTTGAGAAAATATTTTCATCGTCAATTGATCGTAATCAGTTCTTAACTTAGTGTATACAAAGTAATACGTGAGTATATAATAAATTGGTTATATTTTCTAATCCAGTGATCTCTTGCAATGTGTTCAACTTCAATGTGCATTCGTTTGCCAAATAAAACAAAAAAAAATTATCCATTTGAGTCATATTTTATAATTTTTAATATATTTAATAATTTAATTTTTTTAAAATTTTTTTAAAGCTTTTCTTGAATATTTCAGGTAAAATTTTTCCTAGTGATATATTGTATTAATATTTGAAACTTAATGTAATATAATGAATAAGCTTTTACCATAATAAATAGAGTGGATTTATCCAGTCATTTGCATTTAATGGGAGGTGGTTGGACTGCATCTTAAATACAATTAAATTTTGTGTGGATAAGTGAAGGGTCCATTGACAAGCCATATAAATTAACACTTAACCCTAGAGTCTGTTGAAATTTTATTCAATAGTGTAAATTTTTGGAGGAAAAAAACATATCGGTACGTGACTGTTATCTCTCTGAACAGTATTAGATGACAAAAGATCCCTAAATGGCGAGTTCATCTAGCTCATACTCACCACCTGTTGCTTATTATCGGGTAACAAAAAATTTAGTATCGTTGTTTGTATTCCTCACGGATTCTTTCCTTGAATATTGTAAGAATTATTTTCATTTTCATATCAATGGTTAATATAATATCGTAACGATTTGTTTGGATGATTATAAATGCATAGTCCCCGGAAGTGATTGAAGTGTCCTCCGACGAGAGCGATATGGAACCACTATATGATGATTTGGGATCACCAGATCCGGAGTTGAATCATCTTCTGAATTATGACTTCATCACTAGTATGTCGGTTGAATAGGTAGTAATATTTGTACATTTGTTTCGATTTTTTTAATTCTTATCGTTATTATGCCTGTAACATATTCTTGTTCAATTGCTTTTAGCAGATTCGGACACTGACTTCTCCGACGTGAAAAGTCATCCCATTTATTTAAAGTCAGGACAACACACCAACACGCTTATCAGCATGATTATCACTACATTTCAGAAGGTATCGAGCGAATACAACAACATTACTCATTGATCTACCCTATTAGGGTTATGATGTACGAGTTCACTCCATTCGGATTTAAGATCAGAATTTGGCGTTACTCTGAAAGTGAAATCGATTACGGCATGCCACCCAACGATGCAGTCTTTAAAGACAACGTGACGTGGCTGAAAAATTCTTTAATTGGGGACAGCCTTGAGAAATTTTCTGTGAAGATAACTGAGTTGGATTTCCTTTTAAGGATGGTAATATTTACTTAGGGCTATAAAACTAAAAATTTCATGTATTAATTATATTATTATTCCTATAAAATCATTAAATTAGCCTCTGTTGATTGCAGGTTATACCAACCCATTTTACAAAATGTCTAGGCACGATGAAAAAAACTGTACAAATGTATTGCATGAAGATAGACTGGTACTGGCCTGTTGAGTACACTCTTGTATTAGGATTGGACGACGAAGTAATTGGTGGTTACTTCGACGCCGGATTTAGTACGTTTACAGCTGGATATGGGGTTCGATTTTGCGACACAGTGGAATTTACATTTTTTATGACGATGACGAGTATGCTGTGGTTATTGTAACAAACACCAAGCCCTCGGGTCCGATCTTGAATGTTGGCATGTTGTTAATTAATTTGCGGCCATTATGAATAAAATTGAATTTCAATGTATTTTAATTCCTAAATTGTAAAATATCATGTTTCTATAATTAAACAAAACAACATTATTAAGTAAGTTTGCCTGTAATATAGTGGGTTACAAATGATGCAATATATGTTTCAGAAAATGCGAGTACATCGTATTCGATATCAAGGATAATATAATCGAATATAATCAATGATCAGACTAAAAATACAACGGAATACAATGTATTCATCTATCCAGTTAATACATTGTATTAAGATTTGATATGTCATGTATATGATGTGTTAGGTTTTATTATATCATTCAGTTTAAGTTTTTTTTTTGAAGAATAGTTTTTTTTTATGCGGGATGCTTCACATCAATTCAATAAACTGGAAGGACGTCACTGTAACAAATATAAAAAGAAAATACTACATTATACTGTCATTTTCAATTAGTGTAAAATATTACTTCGTAATACAATATTAGACAATGTAATATAATGCCATCATATTCACTTACTCTCGAAAACAATATAATCAATGTTGTTATTCTATATTAACCTAATACATTGTAATATTACTCCGTAATACGGTTATTCCATAAATCCGTTTTCCTATCATATGTTAACATAATACATTGGGTATCGAATACAATGTAATCCGATTTGTTCTGCCATTGAACCAGCCGTAATCCGTAATAAGCAGTATATTTAGCTTAAATTTTGGATATTTAACTTTTCCTTTGCATCCAGCCTGTCAATAAATTATATATTGACATAAGTTTATGCTATTATATTTTCAGATAAAGGCATTATTTTATCTGGTTATACATTAATATAATAAAAATAAATATTAAATGTTGTAACAACATACACGATGTTTGTTAAAAAATGTAAAAAAAATCAAAATTTCCTTGAATACGGTGTTCAAATAATATGAACAAATTAATTAAGGGGCAAATATGGGATAAACTAAACTAAAATATTGTCTAAAATGTAAACGTAATTCTTTTAAGAATATACTATCATCAAACATTAAACGTCATTAATTAAACACTGGAGGGAGTACTAAACAACACAAGATAGTGACAATCGTATCCATTTGAAGAATATTGCTTAATACCATATACAATGCATGCATCATGCATATTGTAAATAAATTTTGACTAAATTAAAGCATTTAAATTTTTTGCAGTATTGGCTTTCTATGAATTCAAAAAATGCAATGCATTGTATTTTGATATTTTCTATGGACTTTTCAACCTAACACTTCATCTAGGGTTAATTCGACTTCAACAAATCTATAAAAAAAATTATAGTACATCTTTAATTTACATAAAAAATTACACACATTTCTATTCTATCTCGCTTATTTGGTCGGGGGCTGTATCCAGATGCGATATTTGTTCTTTTTAACTTCTCTTCCTCCTACCATCTACGTGCCCCCCTTCGTCACTGTCGATTCATCCTTCTTGCTTATGTGTTCCATATAAATACAGCAAAAGTCTAAGGCACCTTCTATAATTATGTGCATCAAAGTTTAATGGAATCGACTTCCCTTCTACTAAATACTCAACAAATGTTGCTACATATGCTCCATAATCACTAGCAAAAACGTAAAGTAATCGCAATTGAATTTCTATTTCACTGGCTTCGAAGTAAATGTATTGTAAACATGTACCATAAATACCTGTCTTCTTGTCGAGGGAGATTCTCATAACACTCGTACGCAATGGGATGACGTCCAGAAAATTTCGATACATCTGGTATGTCCTTTACTCCTGCCCAAAAATCAATAAGGTCTAAGAACATTAAAATCACAACATTGTATGCTTTCACCGCGACATCTACGCCTATTTTCAGAGTTGGTGAAGGTAGAGAGTCATACACGACAATTTTTCTTTCCTTCAATATCAGCCTTCCCAAAATCCAGTGGACTTTGTCAACATTGATAGGGAAAAGGATCTCATCAACCTGGACCCATGGACTATTGCGCTTTATGTCATTCCCAAGTATATATTCAACCAGCACATGTTCATATGTTAGAAATGATTTGTCCTCAGGGTTTGTGGTTAAAATTTCATTTATAGACTGGACATTTTGATCAAACATGCAGTCTATTGTGGTGAAGGAACCCCATACATTGCCATCGAGCTTGCACTTCTTCCTTCGATAATAAAAACTTATATCCATGTGCTGCAAAAATTAAAGAAATATTGCATCAAATGCGACGTTTGTTTATAAGTGTATGCGGTGTATTATGTTGTTGTGTATTCACCATTGTTCAAAATCGAATTCATTGTATTCTTTTCGATGTTGTATACATACCGAATCTGTCATTTCTTTTCCGGGGGACACCAATGTATACCACCATATTTTTTCTCTGACACTTTCACATGTAAAATCAAATGCATCCTTCAACTGTCTGTAATTTCTTGTATACACCTTACATTTGTCCCTTAACAAATAAAAAATAAAATAATATATTAAACTATAAAGGTTGTACTTATTGCAACAACACAAACATAAACTAAACTTATGCAGCAATCAGAATATACAACAAAACAAAAGAAAAAAAAAACTTATGCACCAATCAGAATATCAAGAGTGTACACCAATTTACCTGGTTGTCTTTTTAGTTATGATGCCACTATCAACCCAGGCATTGAATTCTTTTAACTTTATTAAATCAGGTTGTTGCTCAATGCTTATATTAAAAGGATGGTCATTCCTTTCAGATTTCCCGGCGCGTTTGTTTGTTGACATCGGCAATTCATCCTTCGAAAATTTGTCACAAACCAATGCAAAAAATTTACTACAAATTAGCTGCATTAACATAGCACTAACAGCTTGTCATATCTTTTGCAATGTACTCAACTCTTTTTAAACATTTAGTCGAAAAATGGATCTAAATAATAAACTTACATTTTTTGATCCATTTGAATCTGTTGAATCTTGCTTCTTAGGCTGCTGCTCATCAATGTGCATTTCATGTTTTCCGTGAAGTTGATCGCCATGGTGTCACGATCTTCAATAGCAAATTTTTCTTTTGGATCTAGTGATGAAGCCGACTGATGTGCCTTTTCGTCAACGGCCAATTTTTCCTCACTTTCTACCTCATAAATCTTCATTGCATCCAATATGATACCAACAGTACTATCAAAATCGAAATCGGAATAATTTTGGTCTTTTTCATGCTGATCTTGTTGTATATTTCCTTCATGTTCCTCCGTAAATAGTACAACATTAGTTTCATGATCTTCGTCAGGGCCTTTTGCTTTTGCTTCTGCCTGATGAATCAACACATCATCCTAATTGGAATTCAGATACCAGTTTAAAATTATGGCATTGTTTTTTTCCAAGAAATCAAACATTATGTTACGAGTATGAGTAATCAATTACTTGAATCCTGCTTTCCTTAAGTAACAAATAATAAATAAAAAGCTTACATGTTTTTTATCCTGTCCCTTATTTAGTAGAACAACATCAGTTTCATGATGTACCTCATCTTCTTTTGCCTTTTCTTCTTCGCCGTGGAACGACACACCATCCTAATGAGATTAGAAATATGTTGTTAACATTGCAAAGCTTGTTTTATTTATTATTTGAAATCAAACATTACATAATGAGCATGTGTAATCAATCAGTTGAATCCTCCTTCCTTAAATAATAAATAAATAACTTACATTTTTTTATATTTTTTTGATGTAATGCCACCGTCCTTATCATCGTGTTGTGGATTCTATGGATTTGCATTAATAGCTGCCACCAAACTGCTCATTGTATGCATCATTTTTGATACACATGATTTTACAGTGGTAGTGTTTTCTTTGATTGCTCCAACTTCCATTTCGAATGTTGACAAATCCTTTTTTATTGTGGATATATCCATTTTCATTGTGGATATATCCATAATCGTTGTGGATATATCCCTTTTCATTGTGGATACATCCATTTTCATTATGGATATATCCATAATCGTTGTGGATATATCCCTTTTCATTGTGGATATATCCCTTTTCACTGTGGATATATCCTTTCTCAATTTCAGTTGACTTTTATATAGCACTTGCATCTCTTTCGCCATTTCATATTTTGAACCGTCCTGTTTCAAATTTTCATTCCTTCCTCCTTCGTCAGCTGGACCAGTTCTCTGGCTAGTAGACCCGATAGGATTGGTGATATGTTTGTCCCCATGCCCTTCATGTGGGTCTTGAGTCAAGTATAGCAGCTCATTTCCTTCATCAGCAGCAACCTCCTGGATATGGATATCCGTCAAATTATAATCACCATTTCTTCCTTGGGGTTGCTTGACAGGGATAGCGATATTCTGTACACCTAATTAAGACAGATGACAAACATGAAAATAATTGTAAGTTGATAATATAACAATACAGTACATTAAACAAGTAATATAAAAAAAAGTTTCACCAAATTCACTAGTAAATTGACAACATATCATTCTTCGATAATAGGATAAACACTATTCGTTGGTGCTTCAAATTAACTCGTCACATGCATTATTCTTGTTTTAGCACATTCTACAGATATTTTCTATGATATAATACAATGAATCCACTATGTATACCATGTTTGAATTGTTGTTATTTTTTAAATACATTGTATATGATTTTATGCCATCTATTTGAATAGCAGAATACAGTGTATTTGAATACAGCGCATATGCTGAACATTGCAATCCAAATGTAACGGAAAGTAAATATAAATTTTAAACAAAGATTTATTAAAACAAAAATAAAGAAACTACAAAAAATTAAACAAAAGTCATCGTTCGATGGAAAAGGTAGCTATTAATCATCCGAGTATGTGAGTAATTTTGTATTTTCCATCTCAAGATTCTGGGTTGCTTGTCCCTGCAGTCCTTTACGAACCTGGCTTTTACTTTATGACAACATTCGAAGAACCAGGCTTTAAAGGCCAGTGGAAAACCTCGTAACCTATAGGATGAGGGGTATCCCATTATGAAGACTTCCCTTAAGACTTTGGATGGTCATGTTAAATGAGTCCCTGCCCCAAGGATAGTCGTTGTATAGTCCGTTGTAAATAATTGCAATATCCTCTGGCCTCACCCACCTGCTCTTCACTCCTGCCATAATAAAGCTGTGAACAAAATAGAGTATTGCCAATTTAAGCCCATTTTCATCAGACTCCCAATTTCCTTCCATAAAAACATCTTTAACCATGTTCCTTGTCACCTTTTTTCTCCTCCAAAATATCTATTTATGAACTCAGCACCATCGTTAGATATTTCATTTTTATTGAAGTCTCCTTCGCACTTCAAACCAGTAACATACTTAAATTCTTCTAACCCAAACTTCAATTTGACATCATTCACCTTCACCCATAATTGCTGCCTGTTCTCAGTAACAATTTCCCTCAGCAATAGTGAATGAATGAGTTGCCCTTGAGCAGTAACTTTGGGCATGTCCAAAAAATATCCAAAACATGTTTCGCTGAACATCCTTTTTTGATTGTCACTCAACATTGCTTTAATATTTGAAATTGCTTCGAAATCCATGCAGAAGCTCACTTTGCTGACATCACAATCTTTGCTAGCTTTGTTCAAATTCCTGACCTGCTGTTTAACAAACACAACATATAACAATTTTAACATTAAGATATTATACAAGAGCGTTGTGAAATTATATCATTTTTCACCTCAATATATGCTAACAAATTTTTGTCAATGATTTAAAAAAAAAGTTTATATATAAAATAAACAAACATATAAATATAAGTCGATTGAAAATTCTAAAATAAATAATAAAGTTCAATACCTTCCTTTTCCGTTCAGGCTTGATCAATTTCATCATTATATGTCAAAGAAACAGGGTATTATCGGGGTGAATGTAATGAAGTTTATGATTAACTTATATTTCGTTACGACCATACAAGTGAAGGACAAATTTTAGCATAACTAACAGCATGATAGGAAAATTGCAAAACACAAATCATAATATATTGAATAACGGAAAGTAAATATAATATTGCAAATTTAACAGATACATAACAACGACATAATTTTGTAGATAAACAAATTGAAGCATTTATATCGGGTTGAATGAAATGTTTTTTGTTTGCCCAATTAGTTCAATTCAGGTTGTATTCAGTTCAAAATCAAATTGGCAATGAAATGAAGAACTCTATATTCACTTGTGTAATACATTGCATTCGGATTGGTTTCCCTAACTATTAAACAATGTATGCAGTTTGTTCATTATTTCTTGGCAATTTGCGACCATCAAATACATGGTTACCCCAAATATCACTCACCAAAGCAAGAAAGATAAATTCAGATTTTAGAATATATAAAATGATAATAAGAAAAATATAAAAATAAAAAAAACCCCTTACACACTCAAACAGATGCACACATCCACACAATCAGGCCAAAAATTATACTTTTTAAAACACATAAATCAAATTTATATAGTTAAATTACAAACGTATCTACCTTGGAATCGTTGATTTGCTGAAGCAACAAAATCTTCCCAGTTTCGATTCGAGGACAGTGGAATAAATACTCGAGGGATAGTAGTTACTAGATATCAACAAACAACTATCAATAAAAGTAACGGAAATGAAAAAGCACTGGTTAGGCAAATGAGATATAGGACGCCGAGGATTAGCCAAGATACTTGGGGGGAGAGTAAAGTTTCCAATAAATATAGAGTAAGTGAGAAACAGAGTATTGGGATGTTATATATCGTCTTCTTTTACAAATGGTCATGTCAGTTTTGATTGTAAGTAAACGAAGGGGTAATTTTGTAACATTAAAATTTTATCCCGTTTTAATCAAGAAACTGCTTTCCACGTGTACTAAAAAGGCTACTCTACATATATCTCTATCAGATAGGCCGGTTAGTCTCCCTGCGCCCAATACAAGATTCAACAGTTGTCTCTTCTCCTCCCTAAACTGACTAACCCAATTTTCGGTTCTCAACTCCTGTTCTTAAATTCTTATATTGATATCTCTACGCTCAACCTGTATTCTGATATTCGATCTGCAAGCAACATTGCAAATGAGAGGTGAAATATTTTGGTTAACCGTTGATGGTCCAAGACAAACATGGGTCCATAACATAATATAATCGTCAGAAAATGCGAGTACATTGTATTCGATGTTACAGTACCATAACATAATATAATAGAATATAATCAATGATGATACTAGAAAATATACAACCGAATACAATGTATTCATCTATCCATATAATACATTATAGTAAGATTTGGTATGTCATGTATATGATGTATAAGGTTTTATTATATCATTCACTTTAAGTTTTTTTTTTTCATCCCAAAATTTTTTTTTTGGGATGCTTCACTTCAATTCAATAAATTTGAAGTGCGTCACTGTAACAAAATTAAAATACAAAATTACACTGTCAAATTCAATTAGTGTAAAATATTTATACAATATATTAACTAGTAATATAACGACATCATATTCACTTACTCCACAAAACAGTATAACCAATATATTAACTAGTAATATAACGACATCATAATATAACAACATCAATCCTATTGGCAATGAGTCTACCCATCTTCATGATCACTTTCAATTACTCCTCGTTGCTTATCCTTTCCGTATCGATATTACAAAAGGCCTAATCTCCTCCTATAATTGTTTGAATCGAAATTCATGGAAATTGTCTTCCCCTCTATTAAATATTCTGCAAAAGCGGCTACATATACCCCGCAGTCACTGAAAAATAAAGATGTCGAAAGAAATTTCAATTCCATATAAATGGTAATACCAATCATGAACAATCCAATGTCCTATATAATTAAAACAGATACCTGTTTTGTTGAAAGGGTAGGTCCGCATTGTACACAACGCCAATCGAATGTGTACCTTCTTTGTCGTGAACATCATCGACATCGGATCGGCCCTTTCAGAAATCAACAAGACGGAAAAAGAAAGGAATAATTTGACTGTATGCAGATATCGCACGTTTAACGGTCGATTTCAATATTCGGCTACGCATATAGTCATAGACAACAATTTGTCTATCCCTTATAGACAGCCTGGCCAATATCCAGTGGACATTCGACACATTAATGGGAAAATAGATGTAGTCAACTTCCATCCATGGCTTACTGTACAGCATCATTTGGCCGAAAATGTACTTGGTCACCCTATGCCCTTCATTTACAAATGTAGGGTTGTTAAGGTCTCCTCCTGGATTGTTATAAGCATATTGTATAACTTGATCAAAAAGGTTGTCAGTTGTCGTGAAAGAACTGTTTATTCTTTTATCGAGCCTTCCCTTCTTCCTCAGATAATAGAAGATCACATCCATATGCTGAAATGAATAAGTGAATACAAGTTATATATACAAGGTTTAATTGGATCTAGTGTAAACAATTTTTATGTTGCATCGTACACACATAATAAAGGAATTAAATTCATAGCTTAATTGACTTGTAATGGTCTAGTAAACTTACCAAACTTGTGATCTGCTCTCCAGGATGCACAAATGTGTGCCACCATATCTTCTCTATAACTTTTAACACTCGAACATCAAAGGGTTCGTCCAAAGGTTCGTGTTTGTCATCATGAACCCTTTTTTTCCCTCTCCTATATATATATATATATATATATATATATATATATATATTTAAAGATATTACAAATGCACGACCATAAAGAAACTGAAGATGCGAAATCCCAATCAAAAGTGTATATCATTTTACCTGGTTTTTCGTGAATATTTACTACCTCCGTCAACCCACGCATTGAATTCAGTTAGATTTACAATATCAAGTTCAGCTTCAACGGGGACGTCAAACGGATGAGCCATTGATATGGCTCTGGAAGTAGGACCAGATGCCTGCTGACATCTCAATAATTAGTTCAACAAACTATACTTGTCAATAAGTTCAGTATCGAGTATAATAGTTACCTGAGTGGTGACAGCCGGATCGTTTGTGCCAACATTTGTATTAGTTGATGCACCAACTTGAGAAAGTGAACACAACTTTTTGTTCACATCAGCTTTGAAAGTCTCAAATTCACACATTTTGTTAGATAAATAATCTTTTAAAGATTCAAACCCTTTTTTAATCATTGTGATCTCCTTCATGAATTCCAACTGCCTTGCATATAAATATCGGATCTCTTCCATCATGTCTGTGTCTTTTATTTTTTTTGCTAAATTTTGTCCCCCGTCCTTAAATTTAGTAAACGGTTGAGGGCTTGGGTCTCGATGTGTGAGGGAGTTTGGGTATCCTCGATATATACACCTCTCCAAACAATATTCAAAATAGACAGGTCAACACTATATAGTTCCCTCTCCTCCTCAGTAGGCCGAATATTATGCAACTTTAACTACAACAAAACATTGAACTTAAATTTATAAACACACATATATTAAAACAAATACTTATAAACTTGAACCATCCGAAATAAAATAACAAACAAAAGTGATTTAATAAAAACAAAGTATCCAATGAATTCATACATTTCGTTAAATTTAAAGTGTAATACAAAATACATTCATATATCTTAATAAATCTCGATCGATATGTCGAATTGAATTTACGACACTATATTTTTAGTGGCCGCAATCAGATACAATGTGATAAAATTATCCGAGGTAAACATAAGATGGTATGCACATTAATGCAAAAAACATTTTAAACCACTTAACTCAATCATAAAAAATAGGAGATAAATAACAAGTCAAAGGTCATTACCTGTTCATTGAAAAAATATTGTTGGAAAGTCAAAAAATGTATCTGATGATGAAAGTTCCATCTTAATATTCTGGGATACTTTTCTCCGCGATGCAGAGCAAACCTCGGATCAACTGCAGAGCAACATTCATAAAACCATACTTGAAAGGCCAATGGACATCCTCTTAACCTGTAGGACTTTAGTTGACGATTATGAAGACTTCCCTTAAGGCTTTGGATTGTCATTCTGAACACATCCTACCCCCAAGGATATTTATTGTATAGTTCACTGTCAACAATAGCTATAAGCTCCTTCTTAACTATCCTAGTTTGTATGCTCGGAAGAAGGAAGCTAGTCACAAAATAGAGGATGGCCAATTTGACCCCATTTGAACTAGATTTCCATTTGCCACATAAAAACTTCTTCCTTATTAATTCAGATGTTATCTTATTCTATCCCCAAAAATATTTATCAATAAACTCAGAACCATCTTTTCTTAAATTATGTTCGTCGAAGTTCCCTCTGCACTTCAGACCAGTGACAATTGAAAATTCTTTAAATCCAAACTTTAACACTACGCCATTCACATTGACCCTTAATTCATGCCAATGTAATTGACGAATTTCCTTAAGTAATAGCGAATGAATGAGTTTCCTTGACATACAGCCTTTGGCATGTCCAAAAAGTATCCAAAACATGATTTTCCGAACATCGTAAGTTGGTTCTTACTCAACTTCTTCTTAATCAGTTCAATTGCTTCAAATTCCATAGAAAACATAACTTTGCTATCCACGTGATCATTCTCAGGGGAATACATACCATCAAACTGATAATACAATGGAAAGGGATAAATCTCAAAATATTATTATACATTCAAAATATTTTTTTATAAAAGAACGACGCATTAGGGGAGCAATAATGGAGTCAAACAAGTAACATATAATTTGCCAATTAAAATCTTACCTCCATTTATTTCAAATTTATGGATAAAAGTGCTTGATGTCTGTTAACACAAAATTTCAAATTAGATCGGAGATTAACGACACATTAGGTTAATGTATACACTTAACGCATGAAAAAATAAGTCAGCTAATATAATGTATACACTTCACTCATGGAAAAAATTATACCCCTAAAAATACAAACAAAATTAAAAATTTGAAAATTTACATAAAATTATTAATAATAATTACAAGTAAAAATAAAAACAACCAAACACACACACAAACAAACACGCACGCACACATATTATTATTCAAGTGAAAAAAAATTATTTTTAAGTGAAATAGTGAAAAATCTGACATAGTATTTGCAACTTACCGTTAATTGAACTTAAGATCCTAGTTACGAATGAAAACCCAAACATCGCATACATCCAGCAGGTACAGTGAAATCGCGTTTAAAACAAATCATTTGTGACTGTCGAAATCCACGATAAAATATAGATATAAATGCAATATAGAATGGGTATAGAATGCGAGATGTTTAACAAAGACAATTTTTAACTCTAGAGATGGATCGAGAGAGGGATAGAAAATTTTCACAGGTTTAGTAAGGGAGGAGCATAGATTATGGCGGTTAGTACTGGGGTCTGTATGTTTGAGCACTTGCCACAGTAGCTAATAAAATAGGGCTTTTTCATAATTAAATAAATTTAAAAATGGTAGAGTCAGTGTATACAGTACCAACTTTCAAAAAATTAGACGTGTGCAAAAAGCCTACTACTCTAATTGACTGATACGAAAAAAGTTATATTGAATACGAAGAGTCATAGAAGCAGTTCAAAGAACCCAACAATTTAAAAATAAAAAATAAAACAATGCCAACTGTCACCAAAAAACCGCAAGGAATCATTAAGATAATATTTATGGTGGAGAGGTTTGCGTGGTTTCGCTTCCCTATAAGTTGACAAGTTCACAATACACCGCTCACCACCACCATCAACTGTAATGAACAAGCAACACAACATATTACCCGACATGTCAGAAATTACAAGCTACAGAAAGGGGTTTAGAGACACATTCATTGTAACAATATAGCGTCAGGCTGACCACTAGGTAATTCCCTTAAGCATTGCATTGAACATTTCCATAGTGTTTAAGTCTACTCACCAAAATATTTTCCTCATTGCGATATACCGAACTCTTCCTTTTAGCCTATTATATATTTTTTTCAATTATAATCTGATGATCCATTATATGCAAAGACTGCCGAAAGGATCGATTTTGGAATTGAGGCTTCAATTGAATGCGTGTATTACTGTTCGAGTTGGTGAGAAGCCCTTCCATTTATTCAGAATCAAGACACTATATAATGAAGCAGATGGTCTACACTACCTTTCTGAAGATATTGAGCATATACAAAACCATTACTCCATCGGTTACCCTATAAGGGTTATAATGTACGAATTCACTACAATCAGTTTTAATTTGCGATTGTTTTATGAGTTCGGTAATCAAATCGAGTATGGTAGGGCACCGCACGATGCAATATTTCAGGACAATGCGGCGTGGCTGAGAAGTTCTTCTTTGGGAGACAACATAGAAACTTTTAGTCTGCTAATATCTAATAATGACTTGCTATCCAAAATGGTAAATTTTTTTAGGATTAAAAGTAAAATATTTATTGTATTTTTTGCTTCTGCTTTATATTGAGTGCATATAAATATTTATCATCAACCATTTAAAGACTATAATTTAAATGCAGTTTATCCCAACGCATTTTTCAAAACACTTGGGCAAGAGGAAAAAGGTTGCGCAGATGTGGTGCAGGGTGAGAAGTTGGTATTGGCATGTGGAGTATACACCATTGATGACTTCGGACGATGAAGTCGCAGGAGGGTACTTCGATGTCGACTTTATTGAGCTTACAAACGCATTGGTAGTGCATCTTTTTGACACGATGGAGTTCATATTATTTCATGACGAGGAAGATTATGCGGTGGTTTTTGCATCTCACACCTCCCCAACCTTATTTTGATCTGTAATCCTCTTGTCATACATCTATCGAAGAACATCTTGTGTTAAATTTCTTTAGGCATAATGAATATTCTATATTAAGTCTACCAAATAACACATAACTGTATCAGTTTCGGTCAAATATTATATTTTGCATTATCTTTATTTTTTTTTATTTAAATTTTGCAAAATCTTTTCATTAATATGTTTGGGAAAAAATTAATATAATGTGGTTACCTGCAATGTGAATATATTGTATTATTATGTTCCTTTAGTTGAATAGAATGACGAAAGATATCCCATTAGGGAGATAAACGTGTTTACATATAAACGTGTTTTCATCGTCAATTCATCATAATCAGTTATTAACTTAGTGTATACAAAATAATACGTTATCATGTTTGCCCAATGGCAAACATGACAAACTATTGCAACCAATTTGCTGATAATATTTATATTATAGAAAAAAATTAATAAAAAAATTTTTCTTAAAACAAACTTATTTGGCTCAAATTTGATAAAATTATCAGTTACCGAATAACTATACACACAAAAAATAACATGTTACTTATAATTATTAGAGCATGATCATCCCATCTCTAGTAATATAAAAGTAAAAAAAAAAGGGATTGAAAGCTGACTGGATTAAGGTTATTACATCCCCTGGAACCATTTTGTGATCCTTTGTTATGTTGATCCATCTAGCTCGGAATCCTACCTGCGCATAAAATCCTTTCTTTGAATTCTGTCTGGGATAACTCTTGTAAAAATAACCAACAAGTTGAATTTTTTCCCTCCAACTGTTGTCGCCGAGCAATCTCAACTTTTGTAATTTAACTTTGCACGCTTTTATACCAATGCGTTCACCAGCCAAATAACCAGAAAGAGGCTGCATGGATATGTCGAAAAAATTTAACGTGGATAAAAGCATATCTAAATACTGAAAGGAAAGACACTTACCAATCTCAAATTCCAATCCAAGTTGATGCACTCAACGCTAAACTTCCAATATCCGGTGGGATTTGAAGTCCTAATTTCGGAGTCAGCCAAGTATTTCTCTTCACCTTTATACCCATAATGAACCTCATAACCCTCGGCATAGACGATAATCATGTCAAATAAAAGGTTTCCTCTATATGTGAACAAATTAAGATCATTCTCTTTTAGGTTATTAGCGTAAATGAAGTTGGATTTGTTGTCGTTTAATATATCATAATCGTATCCTTGTTCAAGTGTCATTGGCCAAATCTGATTGTTTGGCGTCATGATCTAGCATTCAGCACTGAATACTTTCTCTCGGTCCGGGATGAATTCTTGCGGTATAAACTACATAAAAAATAGATACGTTTAATACTGTGTTAAGCATCATCGTATTTCAAGCAAAAAAAACATCTCAATAAAGAAATGAAATCATTTATGAAAAATTATAGACCATAACATGTGTGTATGCTTTAATAACAACAACAATCAACGTAGAGAATCGTAGTATAACAGACTTACAAACCCTCTAAAGTGAAGCTCAATCTACGTCACAACAATGCGGAATGGATTAACCATTGGACTGGATTGAGGTAAGAAAATGAAAAATGCCTGGCAAAAAGAATGAAAGTAAATGAACAAGTTAAAAATTACATCTATTACAGGTTCCACATATAATGGGGTTACCTTTTTTGGGAGTTGTTACAGTGTTAGTGCTAACCCTAACACACCTCATGATAGCTCACAAATGACCCTGACAGTATAGAGCATTAGGGTGTGAAGAAACATACAGAAGCATTAATAAGGATGGTGACGTTTATTTTGGGGGAAATATCTTTATCATATCTCCTTGGGCAGTTGCTTCGTTCACCGAGAGTGACAGTGCAACCAGATATGGAAACTAAAATCATTTACTTCATTAAGCTATCTTACGCAATCGTCGTATAAGCACTTAAAAATACCAAATCCCTTTCTCATATAGAATTTAATATAACATTGTATTTAGTCCAAAAAAACATAATAAACCAAGTAATTAAATTTAATACATTGTATTTAGGTTGGATGCAAATTATTTTTTTTTGAAAATTTTTGACATAAATGGAAATATTTTGCCAATTTGTGCGTAACCGAATACATTGGATGTAATCGGACAAAAGTGTATATTTTGGGTTCGCTCACATAAAAAAGGGGAATGAATGATCTTTGGGATGATTTAAAACCCTCAGCATTCATCGAAAAAATTAAATCAACAGTAAGTATATTTATTTGAAAAGACTCTGCTGACTTTTTTTCAAAGCAAAAATCAGATGCAACCGTCCTGTTAGGATTGTTGGGAAATATGA
Source organism: Excoecaria agallocha (assembly GCA_037975025.1). Classification (NCBI taxonomy): domain Eukaryota; kingdom Viridiplantae; phylum Streptophyta; class Magnoliopsida; order Malpighiales; family Euphorbiaceae; genus Excoecaria; species Excoecaria agallocha. The sequence goes on from CM075823.1 coordinate 25,338,600, forward strand.
ATCCAATTTGTATCCACAAACTGACTACAATGTATTCACTTTTTCAACTAGGATATTAAAGGGTATTCACTTTCTGGTAATTAAATACTCCGGATGCAGTTGATAGAATGCAAGGAATTAAATTTAATTTTCGTATACATCAATGGATAAAAAAATTGCATATTTTTATCCAAATTTCGATCATATGGATCTATCTATAATGTAAATTAATTTATTTTTCTTGATTGAAGAAACTGCGTCGATGTCATCAAAATATTTCTATTATTTGTAAGCCAGGGTAATAATTTTTAAACACATACATTTATGGTATAGTCCATCATAATTGACATATTAACCTAGGCAAAATTCCAGTACAGTTTATCACACGTCGTATCCCTTCCACATTAATGCAATGTAGGCTACATTGTATACGGCCTAACAACACATTACAGGAAGTGATTTAATTTTATTACATTGTATTCCGTTTGTAATTTATCAAGCGTTGAAAAAATTTTAACAAGACGGATATATTTTTCTATTCCTGAGTAACCAAATACATTGAATGTAAATCGGATAACACTGAACCCCTTGGATACAATTTGACACGAGGGGAAAGAATAACCTTTAGGATGATTTAAAACCCTTTT